>VZUI01007017.1:0-15673 GCA_013401135.1 Cettia cetti | reverse complement strand
CCCCTTCCCCTTCCCCTTCCCCTTCCCCTTCCCCTTCCCCTTCCCCTTCCCCTTCCCCTTCCCCTTTCCCTCAGTCCAGTATGTCTTACTTTATAAGGAATTAAATAAATATGGAAACTGTACAATTTCACGGCTTAACTCCTTTGGTACTGCTAGAGTGAGTGGCAGTCATCTTAAACAAGCAGCTTGGAAGTGCTCACAAAGTTCAAGCATTCTCTTTTTCTAATTTTCAGTTTTTCCCAATATAATTTTCACTGTGCCTGTCTGCCTTAATTTTTGTGTCCTTTTTCTCTACTTCCTTTGAAGAAATTATATTAAAATTGTTTTTTATTGTACCTTACACAGTTTTAAGGCATCATTTTAATTTCTCTCATCATTTATGACAAGCACTTAGATTAACCTTGCTCCTTCTAAAGTAAACAAGAGTGCAAATGGTGTATCCAGAAGGCTCAGGAATAGCACTAAGCTCACATTTCTCAATGTAAATGTCGCTCACCTCTGCACCAGAGTGACATCAAAACAGGAACTGCCCCACCATGCAACTTGGTTTCCATGTGAAGACAGATCAGGAAAGGAGTTGTCACATATCTGAAAATGCTCTTGATGAGAACACAGGGTAAGAACTTTGTCTGTTAGAGTGGCTTTATCCTTGGTATTACAGAGACAACTTTCTTTTGCTAAATTACATCTCTTGATTGAAATTCTTTGTCTTCTCTGAGTTTGGGGTTTGGGGTTTTTCTCCCCTTTATATTCTTTCCATTTTCAATTTCCACAGCAACATGTTGATTATTGTTAAAGTCTTATTCCATCATTCATCATGAATTCACAAGGCCACCTGCTGAACCTCATGCTCTGTTTTTTGTTTTTGGTTGGTTGGTTGGTTTTTATTTTCAGTAGCAAGTGAACTAATATGTTTTGATGAAAGTGATGTTTTGTCATCATAGGCTTCTGCTCAACTGGTGAATTTTAAGTCTTCATTTTGGCCTTATTCATCAGATCCTAAAGTCATTCCTCAGCTAAAATTTTTATAGTATTCTAAGAGAACTTTCTCTGAATTAAGACTGTAGTTTCGGGTTTCTTTGGTGGCTTTCCATTACAAAAATTTACCTGAGTGATGAAGGTTGTGTGACATTTCTCCACCATGTTTTTTATATACTGAAAAAGAAACAAAAAAGAAAAGAAGACCTGCTTTCCAGCTTGTTTCTTTTTTCCAAGTAAAATAATTTTATCTCTTGTTATATACACGGAGCTCCTACTAATATCATTAGGAAACACACATCAATTTAAGGAGCAGTAGATTCTTTTTTGTTGAAAAAGGTATCTACCTGGTATATTAGATGAAGGAATAACTGAAATAAATTCAAGAAACCTTGGTGAATAACTTCCAATCAAAAAAACTCTGAAGTGGCAAAAATGATAGTGGCTCTTCAGAATAAACAAACAAAACAAATCAAAACCAAAAGGCAAAACCACAGAAGACTGAAAGCAGTCTGTTTCTAATAGGCTTTTTGAGCATTAAAACTCTCTTAAAAATGTCAGTCATAACTGCACGGGCAGCCTCAGGGGTGACTGAACTTAAGCTCTAGAATCACAGAGCAAAAACCAGTGTCTAAACTTAACCTACGTTGGGAGGGGATATTGCACCTTCTTGTAAATGGTAGACTAGTCCTTCTAGGGTGGTCCATTTCTTTCATTCTTTGAGGGTAGAAAATATAACAGTATATAGGATGTATTAAAATAATAAGCCTTTAGGAAAGCAACCTTTGTCATCAAATTATTGTAGAACATGGTTTCTCTAGATATGAGTAGAGTTCTCTTTACAAGTAATTTAACTACCAGACTGAGAAAAAATAACTGATTTTCTGACAGTTTGGCTGACTCCCCCACCATCAACAGATGCTCTTGCTCAGGACACAAGTCCCAGCTTTTTCTTTTTTTTTTTTTTTTTTGTGCTCACTGTGTGGAATAGCAGGACTCTGATCTTGAGTTCTCATCCCTCTGGGCAGAGCTCCAACTCTTAGCTCACCTCATGTGTCTTATGTGTGGCTGCCAGGCAGGTAAAGACAACTGTCCTTTTGAAATTACAAAGCAGATTTAGCAGCCGGTGAATACCTTGTTATGGAGACTGATACAGCCTCTTAATTTTTGGCACTGCTCCTTGGAGGAAAAAAGTAATCATGAAATACAGTAGGGATAATTACCAAATTGAGAAGAGAAAGCTTTCAGATGAGCAACAGGCATATTTTGGAGGAGGGAGAGGAGAGTGTTTGCTATTTTTAATTACAGCTCATTAGACACAGAGAATCAGCTCTCAAATCAGTGGGGAGACTGGCATTACTTCAGTAAAAGTCAAATGAAACACCAAAATATCATATATAAATCGGAAGGTTTTTTGCTCTGTTTTGAATTGTTTTCCTCTACAAATCTGCTTCTCTTGGCTGCACCACTTCATCATACAAGCACAGCCTAAGTCAGATCTCTAGAGAGAAACATCTGATGCTGAAGATCCAGCACCCATACCATGAATTTTCTAATGTATATCCACCTAAAGGATGGGAAAATGATTCTTTCAAACCTGCTGTAGTCTGGTGCTGTACATCAGAGCTGTGTGATAGAGCTCCTATACATTAGGGCATTGGGCCATAAGTTTAAAAATGTTTTACCTGAAAGCAATGCAGCCTGTGCGCTTTCACATCACCTGATATGAAGCAAAGTCTGGAAAGTGGAAATCGTTGTGATCTACTGCTCAAAAGCATGCTTTAATCTGAATGAAAATGGTAGTATATGTATAAATCATCTTAAATATGAACGGTCTGCACAAATTAAGGCTATAAAAGTTGTAGATGAACTTCTGCAAAAAATGATCAGCAACTGGGAGAGATATGGTGGCTAATTTTTGACCAGGTAGTGGGTGAGTGGGAGCATAGGATTCTGTGGTACAAATCCCACATTCATGTCCATAAAGATAAACAATTCCTTAAGTGATGCAACCATGATACCACACCCTTGAAGCATCTCTCATTGTAGTATAAGCTCTACTATGCAGATTTTGTGTCTTTTGATGTCATTAAGAGTCTGTCATAGGGCAGTGATTATAGAAAAATATTTATGCTATTGCAACCTCACATTTTTCATTCCCTATGTTAGCATTCTTTTGAGTCCCTTATTTTTTTCTTTGTCATATATTTCTCCTTTAATTTGAAATGTGGAAGTTGATGGGTTTAGTGTAAAATTGGTTTAATTGAGATTCCATTTAGATTCTACTCTATAGTATGATGAAATTCCAACTAGTCTAGCACTGTAATTAATTAGAAACCTGTTTAAGACATGGAATGGTATGTCTCAATTTCTAAATTGCCTATCAAGAGTATTGCATTAAATTTTGATGTTTTCGTGCGGAAGTAGTAGTGATGTCTATAATAAAACATCTTTGGATCTGAGTTCAGAGGGTAATTCTGAGACTGAAAGGAAATGAGTCCAAACGATATATAAAATGTAAATCCTAACACATACATTAATTCTGACCAGTTGTAACCTTTGTGTCTCTCCTTTACACTTTTTCCTCATGTCTCTTTCTTTCATCACTTTCTCATTTAAGTGAAGGGCTCTGCAACATGTGGATGACACAAGATTTCTCTTTGAGATACGAGAGAAACGGGTAAAGAAAGAACTTCCTTTACATTTTTTTTCAGAATTGCCCTGCAACAAGACATGTTGGCTCAGATTTCAGAAAGATGGAAAGTAGCAGAAAAGCTAACAAAAAGCTGTATGTCTACACAGAGCACTGGTACAGTAATTTTTGGGGACATAACTGACATTGTACCCATCTATAAGAATTAATTGCAGGAAAGAATATGCTGTGAAGATGCTATTAATCCATTGCCATAAAAATGCAATATTCTTACCACAACCAAAAGGGGATCAATAAACATATTTGAAACCAGACTCAGTGTCTAACTACAGTTTGCTTTCATCACAAAACTCTTAGGCAAATAGCATTTTCTAGGCTATGCAAAATTAGGCATCCCACACGAGTTAGTCTGACTTCTTGTTCAAAGCATTTGAGACTGAATTTAAGTAATGTTAATGAAAGGAAATACTTTCAATAATTGTTGCTCATGTTTACACTCCTTCTCTTGAAATTCCAATAGAAATATAAAGTGCCTAGTACCCAAAGAACAATATTTGCATGATATAATTATTTTTCCACATGAAAGAAAAAAACATTCTGTAAAATGAATGGTATTACAGAGTGAAAAGACAATATGATGACACTGAATAAAGCTTATGGGGGAAATAATAGGCATTGATTGCATGTGTTGCAGCAAGATGATGCAAAGTTCAGGTATTCTTCTTTGAGCCTCCCCTCAGAGTACAAAGTAATAATTTTATTCCTTTGAAACCAGAGGCTCTCTAACTAAGATTTTCAGGAAGCTTTGAAAGGAAACAGACATTTGTTGTAGGCATTTTTGGCAGAGGTAAGAAACTCTCTCTGACTGTATCTTTGATATATTTTAAATAATCTTAATTTAATTTTTTTCTTACTAGATCTTTGATATAGTAACATAAGCATTTGTGTTTGGTGCACTATTTTAAGTTTTCTGTTAGTCTTTCACTTGATAGTCATGCTTTGAGCATGTCTATAGACATATGCCATAGTGTAAGGGAGCCAGTACACACTTAAAACATTAAAAACCTTTTACCAACTTCTACAGCTTTTCCTACTCTTCTCAAAGCATGCTATGAATCAAATCCTCGGTTTTCATGGTAAAGTAGTACTTTTGAAAGGTAATTTAGAGGCTGAAATCTTCTATTGAGCTATATAGCTGAATTAGTAATAATTGTCCAATTTTCCCTATTACTACTTGTCCAATTCATTGACTGGGTTGACTGTTTTCAGAGCAAAACTGTCATTCAGATTGGAGGCCTCTGCAATGGTTGCTCTTTTCTTCCTACACTTGAATAAAATACATGATACTTGTGTATTTATGAAATAAAGATTATTGCTGGAGTTCAAACATCTTCTTTCCTATGGTATTAGTTCAGTTAGCTAAGTCTCTGCCTAAATTAGTGTCTCCAGTATAGTAGCTATTAACCTGCATTATCAGATATTCTCTATCATAGCTTTAATTTTCTGTCTAGAAAAGATCTTTGTTGATTTAGACTGACAAGAAAGATACCAGTTCTTTTCATTTGTTTCATTGACTTTGGTAAGGCATCAGCCAGGAAGTGGGGCTGCATCTGTCACTTATAAATACACTAGAGATCTACAGATCCTGTGTAGATTCCCACTAAGTGAATTTAAAGTATCGCCAGCATGCAGTTCTCAGAAGTAGCTGTGCCACTGCAGTTCTTTAGTGGGTTATTCTCATTAATGATAAATTAATAGCATGATAAAAATATCTGGGAAATAATATCAAGAAAGATCAGAAGCCATTTCTGTGCTCTATGACATAGATTTAAAGGGAGAAAAAAGATCCTTAAGTCAGTGGACATCAGATGTATAGAATAACACGAAGAGTTTATAAGCATGTGCAAATGACAAAAAGGAGAAAACTATTTTTAACAAATAATGTTAAATCCAGAGAAAAATACATTGTGTATCATTCCACTAATATTTTCTCTGAAAAAATAGCTGTGTGAGGGGCTAATCCTGTTCTCTACATACACAAAACTCCCTTCAAATCAGTGAGAGTTTTGCTGGTGTTAGAACTGCCTGTTTGGTATCCAAATTTATTCAGATTTACAGTTTGAAGTGACTCCTAATCTTTCCAGCAAAAATACAACACTTAGTGGTCCCAAATTCAGTGAAGACATCCACATAGACAGATTCTTATTTACAGCCAGAGTGATTTACAGGGGCAGGGACTAAATCTGCCATTAAGATTGTTGACATAGCCTTCCTCAAAAGCAGGCCAAGAAACATGAACGTAAAACTCTCTTCTTATTACTGAGTGTTGTTTATAGCTGTTCTGTCGGTTGCTCACCTCATATAGATTCAGTACAACTGCTCATGAATTCATTCCCCAATGCCAATTTTTGTGCTTTATTTCCCTTTCTGCTAAAGAGACCTTAGTGCAGCAAAGTAAATATTCTTCTGTACTGGGAATATGGAATTTATATACAAATTCCATGAGAAGCTTTTATATATAGGCAGGCCATCAGTCTAATAAGATTATAAACTCTGCTTGTTTCATTAAGCTGTAAGAGTGTTCCATTTGAAGGGGCTTTTTTGGACACTGTGACAGTTTACCATTGTACATGAAGATGTTCTCTGAAGAAGAACTTCAAAGCAATTTTAAAATCCTTTACAAAGTCTTCTTGAATATTCCAGATAGATTCTATTCTCTTGGCACTGTCAGAACAAGCAATTAATTAAAATAAAAAAGCAACATACCAAGACAGACAAATCAAAATGAAGCCCCCCACCACATTACTAGAAAAAGAAACTGTAACTTGTTTCACCTGTCCACCAAAAATAATTTCTCTCACCTGGATAAAACATGCAACTTTGGTAAGGAAATAGAAACAAAAATCATGAAACTTAACGCATTTGTAATTTTGAAGAAAATTTGCAATATTTTCTAGCTAATAGCCTGGCTATACAACTGAACAAATACCTTTTGAATAAAGTCTTTCCAAAACAAGGGAGAGTTTTATACACTATCCATTTAAACTGAAGAACCCTATGATTTGTTAGGAAATCACTTTTTCCCCCCTAAAGACTCCAGAACTGTTAGGATGACTGGTCTTCTTTCAAAAGAAAATACTGTCCTATCTACAATATCTTTGTGATAAGAGCACTCCTCAAATAGGGGAAAAAGTTTAAATTACTCCGCCTTGGGAGACTTGAATCTTCATTTTCAACTGTTTGGCTAGTGTTGCAACCACAAGACTGCAAAGATTTTGGAAGAAAATTCTTATTAGTCCTGTCTTTTGAATTATTAAATATTCACAAGGACAAAGACTATGAATGTAGCTCTGCACCAGTTAAGACACTTATTGGACAGGATGTACTACAAAAGACCTGGGTTTAAATCCTCAGTCTGCATTAAGAATTCAACGGAAGTGGATATTTTCCCCTGGATTTTAAAGCTGAACTTTCAGCCCCTAGGGAATTTGAAATAAAACCACCTTGAACATTCAAGTTAACTTCAGGCATATTCTAACTACAGCATCAAAATCACCCAGTATCAAGTGATGTCTTAGAAATTTGAATGGCACTGGTCCATTGTACATTGTCCATTGTGAGGACAATGTACATTCTTTCTGTTTTCTGCATCCTTCCTGTAAATATAGACCATATGTAAATGCTTATTATCAATGACTTTGTTTATATGCACTCAGGATATTATCTGTGGCATCATATACCATTATGAAATCTCAGAACAAACTGGCCTTATAGTTGCTCTCTTGGTATCATTTTATGCTTTTACTTCTGTTGGAGTATGATACCAGACATATCACTGATTCTTTGCATGAAGTCTATATTTCTTGGGCAACATATTTACTTTTATTCCTCTGTTACACATTCATTCCAACAACAGTAACCATTCTGGGTGCAGAAAAACAAATTATATTGAATTTTGTGAAGTGAATTACTTTTTAGAGAGTAATGTATAATCAGAAAGATAATGTAAGGTGTAACTCTGTATTTAAAAAAAACTAATGTTGCACCTAAAAACCTAAAATAACTTGACTACTTCCTTTCTCCAAACCAAATAATTAAAAGTTAAATCAGAGAAGCGTGGTAAGTTATGCAATTAATTATTGGAAAGAGCATCTGGATCTTGAAAGATTTAGCAAGCACAAGGAAATAATTGCAGTAGGATCTTCATTAAGTTTGATACGTTTTGCATAACTTTTTTTGCTGTTAAATTAATCATTGCTATTTGTCACTCAGTTATTTCTGAAGTAATTAAACTACAACATATCCTGGCTTGGTCCATGATATACATCCATAATGCCATTTCAGAGGTTAAACTCTTTGATAGTCTTATTTCTGATTTATGACAAGGCAGAAGTTTTTGTGTTCTCCACATCTCTGCTGAGTTTGAAAACATGCTAAACACAATGAGCTAGGTCATGCCTGTTCTTTAAAATGTGCTTTGCAAAAAATTTAAGAGAAGAAAAGAAATTGACTAAGTATAGCATTTTGTACTCATTGCTGGAAGCATGGTCCATATCACAAGTCAGTTTGTATTACAGTAGTACTGAGCTATATGTTGAACTGTGCTTTAAACTCCATTGCTATAATGAAGGATGGTCTTTAATTTCAAAAATATAGAAAGAGAGAGTGAAAGAGAACCGAGGAGGTAGAGCCACAGGCCATATTATCTGTGAAAGTTATATTTAATATAGGCCTTGATAATTAAAAGTTTTCTGAGAGCTCTGCAAAGCATTCAGATCATCAGATGTAAGGAGTTTGGGGCACCTAAATTAGGTGTTTCAAGTTTGGGAGCCTAAATTCAGTCTACTTGACCTAATTTGAAATCTGTCATTTAAATAGGGGCGATCAGAATTTCTGAAAAACAACTCTCATGTTTCCAGACTCAAATATGGATTGAGATCCCCAGTTTTGAGACCTACATTCAGTTATTTTGCACTAGATCACCATGTTCTTTCTTTTAGAGCTGCAGAGAATGTGGAGGGAATCAACAGTGTCTACAGCAGCACTGCAGGGGCATTTCCCTATTCAGATCTTGGTTTTGTAAGAATGGATTTCTGTAATTTTTTTTCCCCATTCCCTTGAAGTGAAATAAGAGGGTATTTCTTTAAGGTGCTTTATGACATTAGAGGTGTACTGTGAAAGTCTAAAACTTTCTTATATCTAAGAAAAGGAGAGAAAAGGCTCTTTTGTCAGTCTTGATAACAACTGCTATATCTTCAGAGTTTTTAACAGGAATTGTAAACCGTCAGACAATAGTTACTGTTGACAGGAAGAAGTAGGGCACAATATTTAGACAAGGCAAGGATTAATAGAAACAAAGAAATATGGCAATTACAAGACTGAAGAGGTTTAACACCCATTTAATATCTTTTATTAAACAAGATAGAAAGATATTTTTTCTTAGATATAATATATTTTATACATCATAACTGTCATTAGTATCTTGTTGATAGAGATTCTTGTTCATAGAAAATAAATCAGAGTAAAGTTTCTAACTATCATGAAAACAATGTTTTGAATCAGACCTGAAATTGGAATAAAGTAGTGAAAGTTTTGTCCCAATAAAGATGATGTTTACTCTCTTCAGAAGAACATTATCTGATGTGAAGAAATTCAAGAACAAGATGCAATACCTACCTATAAAGATCTTCTCAGTTCCTAGGTTATCCTTGTAACCTGGGTAGAAGTCGCCTGCTTGAGTTTTAGTTATGAAAAGCACCTTTGAAAAACTGCTTAGTGGGCTCAGAGGGACAACCAGCCTATCCTTCTCCCATTTTGGAATTCTTAAGGGTTCCTCCCAAACTTGAGAGGTGACTTGAACCTGTTTACTTTATAAGGCGGGCAAAGTTTTCCATTGAATAAAATTTTGGCTTAAAGCTCATTCTAAATGCAAAATTCTGTGTTAGCCATGGGAATAAGCACAAGGTATTAGCTGCTTAGATTTCAATAATTTATCCTCTGAGGCACCCAATGGATAGCAAATTTAGCCAAGTAGTTTGAGGGAATGTTTAAACAGAACTTTTCCATGTGTTAAACAAACATTGATGACTGACAGTAAAACATAAGTTAAAGTCATAAGAAAAATAATCACAGACTCCATTCCTATGATAGAGAGCTTTCCAAAGGTATATGAAATCCCATTTGAAGCTAAACAATGTAGCCCATTTCTGTCAGAATTTCTTCTATTTCTTGGCCTTAGATACTGCTTGACTTGCCACATTTAAAAAAAAAAAAAATTGCATAGCTGTGAAGTGCTTGGCCACAATTTGAGCTTCCCACTATGGGGAAGTTTATCAAGTGACATCTTGATTGTTAACTACTCTGTCAAGATGGAAGTAATTGAAAATGTAATTAATACCTGGTTTTTGTGGAAACTTTGGAAGTTTTATTCTGCATTTCCAGTCAATTGCTTTGAAACATATTTGTTAGTCACCTCTGCTTAGAACTTCTCTTTTCCCTCTCCTTTAAAAATGAGGTCAAACTTAATTTTTAGGTCACAGTGGAGAAGTACAAAAATCAGTAACTACTTCACACTGTGCCTTATAATAACCACTTCATTTATCCACGATCTTGATGTTTTATCAAAGAGCTGAGAAGCAATGAGTTTCACACTCACTAATTATTAAAAAATGGCATATCATTTTGATTGACAAATAACTCATCTTATCAATATATTATAACCTGAAGACTTCAGTGTTATGTCAAAACTTTATTATTTCATGTTCAAGACCTAAACATTCTAGAATAGCTTCAGGATATGTTTTGCCTGGTTCTAAGGGGAATCAAAGTAGTTTAAACTCAGCTAAGATACTTCTACAAATTGCTTTAGCACTGCAGAATTGTCTTCAGAACTCTGAATACCCATTAAGGGTCTCTCTTCATGCAATGAAGTGGGCCCTGCCAGCCAAGGCATGAATATGCATGGCTTTGCAACCCACCAGTCCCCTGCAACGTTCCAGCACCCAAAATGAAGTTGTTTATGGGAGCCAGAAATTAAATAGGGTTTGTTCATTTCAAGCAATAGTCAAAAAACAGAGGGCAGCTCAAAATGGAAAGCAGAAACAGCTTGCTCCTTTCTAGAATCTCACAGACCCATGGGTAAGGCTCCTAGGTGCGAAGGCCATACTAGTACTAAAGATAGAAATGGGGGAGGTAGTAAAAGAAGCAGACAAGGGCTCCAAACCCTACCCCAAATTCAGATCCAGGTTCTAAGAAGGGCTTCAAAATGTAAGATTACGGGCACTTAAACTGTCCTTTTAATTTCTGTAGTCAGTTATTATGCTTTCACTGGCTCTTACGAAAGAGAGAGAGGCATAACTGAGGCTGGAAAACTAGCAGAGAAGAGATGAGGAAAGCACAGTCCTATTCTCTTTGTTGCACCTCCTTGCTATAGAAAACTCACTGCTTCTTTTGCAAACTTGAGAGAGGTCAAAAAAGAAGAACAAATGTGACCCCTAGAAAATAATCTCTTTCATCCCCCTTGCTCTGCTAAGGATACACTTCTTGTCTTGCAAATGGAGCCGTTTGACAATCATTGCTCTCAGTGTCTGGTTAAGCTTCATCTTTGGTTCTAACAACTAGTGCACTTTTGACCTCCCTGTGCTGTCGTAGACATACAGTGGCAAAAAAAGGTCAAGGAAGAACTTTTCCACAAAGATTATAGTCTGGCAAACCTTTTCCTCTGGGCAGCATTAGAACCTGGATATTGGCCTTATTGGACTGATTTTAAGGAAATTCAAGGTTGCTACAATGTAAGCAAGCCTGTGTCTCTTCTGGGGCCCCATACCAGTCCCCTTTCTGAGACACACTTTTCTTTACACTTTCTTCTGTGTATTTATGGTCAGGTTTCCATGCCTTTCAAAAGGGATGGGAATAAGAGTTTTTTGTTCTCTGCAAAAGTATGGGCTTGTCTAGCCCTGGTGAGAGCAAAGAGGCCAGTAATGACTGAGACAGGAAAAGTAACTTTTTGGAATTACTAAATAATTCAGCTGTCCAGAGTTATATACAAGTACTAGAAATACACAGAGTATTAAGTGTATAAAAAATTAAACCTTCTGTTTTTACATTAATACAAGCTAATCCTTTCAGAAATGTCTTATATAAATACTCTAAAGTCTTAGGTTGTAAAACAAGTTAATAGCTCAATAACTATTTCATTTTTGTCTTAAAAAATATTAAAAGCTTAGTCTTGCATAAGTGGACAGGAATTGAAATCCAGACACTAGTCTATCATCTAATCTGGGAGAGTTATCAGAAAGATCCATTTAAAGATTTTTTTTTTCTTGTAATTTGTTTTGGTTTTTTTCATGTTTATTTTCTAATACACATGGTTTGCTACAAAAAAACTTGGTCTCTGTCACTAGCCAGTACTAAAGGGCAATTTGTAATGTATTACACTGTGCATTTAGCAGCTTGAATTGTGAAAAGGGTCTAAATTCTGCAAAATATAGTGTTGGCCGCAATAATCACTTGCAATGCAATTTGCAATGCAAATTAAAATATATAATATTTTATTATTTAATTGATAAGTTTGTTTAGAACACAGGCATTTATATTTCCTTTTTCCAAAATATTTACAACCAGTGAAAGTAAAGATTTAGTTATTAAATAAATTGTTTTAAACCGTCTATTTCTGACGGAACATTGAAAGAGATTTCTAGGTCTAGAATGAGATAAAATGAAAAATAGTAAGTAATATGCAACACCATAGCAAGCTTATCATATTTAAAATGCTACAATGCTACTTAGCCAAAAGTATTAACAGATGATGAACTATAGTCTGAATGAAACTGCCATAGCACGAGGAAATCACTATGGCTCTATGCCTTTTTAAAGCAGACAGTATGCAAAGGTGTTCCAAGATTTGTACTAAGCAAAGGCACTGCAAAAATTCTTTCAGTCATTTGCCACACTTCCAACAGGGGCTGACCATCTGATTCTTTAGGCAGATTCCTCCCCCTTCATTAGCATTTTATGAGTTCGTATTAGTTGTTACTGGTTTCCACCTGTGTAATGGAAAATTATCTTGCATAAAGACTGGCTATTTATGGAGCCAGTGTGGCATTGTTTTACATCATAACAATACTGCCTTTTTAAGCAACTTTATCTTAGTCTCATTCAGTTTCCCATATTGTATCTTGTGTCACCACTTATTTACTTATACACTGCTTTGCCCCAGTGTGTATAAGACCTCACTATCCAGATTCTGCTTTCCAACTCTGCAGAGGAAGAAATATTCAATGATCTCTTCCCCATTTCATTCTAACCAGGTTCTCTGTGTTGAGAAAAGAATTTCCTGATATGCAAAACAAACCATGAGAGTCTGTAGCCTGCTTTATGGTGTAGGCAGTACTAGTAGATGAAACAGCAAGAACTCCTTTTTTCAGAACCACTATTTATGGATCCTTATGTACGAACAGCTTGGCTTCTGTTCACTAAGATTATCACAATGAAATTATACTTATGGACTTCTGACCTATCTTTAAAAGTGAATGGACAGAAATGGAAGAACTTTATACTATGTAGGTTTGCTTCTTTTTAAAATTTGGCTGATGAAAAACATATAATTTATTAGAGAGAAAGAGTACAGAGGAAATTTTTGGGGGTTGTTTTTTTGACCTGTTAATAACAAACAGATATTCTCCCAAAAACAAATGTATTGAGTATGGCCACAAAAGAAGGACTGGGGAAAATTAAATGAGATGTTAACTTGAATGTTTTGCTGTGTTGTCTTATTGGTAATGAAGCATAAGACAAGGACATTTTAATCCAAACTGATGTTTCAGCAAATAATATTTCAAAGATGATATATTTACCAGATAGTTTTTAGATTCAAGTATATAATTTTATACATTGCAATAATTCTTTTAGTAGCCCACACCTACCTTGAGTAGTGTTTTCCTTTTTTGTGCAGAAGCCACACCAAATCACTCTACTCCATGTGCTGGCTTATATACACCACTTTTCAAATTCTACTTTCCAAGGAACTGATCTGTGATTTCATTCTTCCTTATTAAAGACTGTCAGCTGCCATTCACTGGGGTGTCTGGGAAGTTTCTCTCACATTTTTAAGCCTTTGTTTTCCAGCTCAACACATATATTCAGTGCTGAAAGTCAAGCTTTTCCCCAGAGGCCCACTTTTCCACAGCACCAGATCTCTATGTGTTTGTTGCAGATACTAAATAACTGCAGTTCTAATACCTCTAAAAATGTCATGTCAAACTTCTTTTTAGAAGAGCTGGATGAAAACTCAGCTCCTGTTCACAGAAGCCAGGGTTCAGCTGCAGATCTGTTTTGATGAAATCTCAACCTCTGTTCACAGGTGCCAGTTGCAGAAGGTGAGACAGGGCAAACCAAGAACATTGTTCTGGCAGTGGCAAAAGTGACAGGATGTTCCTGATTTTTTTGTCTTTGTATAAACTTCATGAGTATATAATTTTTAAAAAAGTTATTAGAATGTAGATTTCTAAAATTAACATGAACTTTCATCATACCATCATTTTAATTTTATGAAGTTTAGGACATACTTTGAGATATTTTTCATTAGTGTGTTTGCTGTCACAGTAAGGATCAGTAAAGATAAATATTGTTGATCACCACTGAAAAAAGATAAAAAAATAATTTTAGTGTATATCATATTCTAAAAGAACCACTTCAATTTTTGTGTGAGGATATAGAAGTTGGCTTGCAATTGAAACTATATAGGGTTTTTCCTAAGAAAATTTTTAAATTAAGAATTTCAGTTGCATGCAAAACTTGGTATCTCTCTGGGCTTGTTTTAAAGACTCATAAAGTTTTTAAAATGTGAAAGTCCTGGTACAGAATTGTCTTGAATGAAAAGAAAAGAAGTGCATATTATTGCATAAAACTTTCAAAGTACCAAGAAAGTCTAAGACAAATATAATTATTATTATCAGCTTATCACTTCAAACGTGTTGTTGTAATTGTCATTATATCAGATGAGTTTGAAAACAGTTTTCCATTTTGCACTTTCTTTGATAAGGTGATTCACTGTGTAGAGCAGTTTAAGGTGTCAGTCCCCATGGAAAGAATTGAGTTGCACTGATGTGCTCATGAGCATTCCTCCATCAAGGTATGTGATTAAAGAAGGGATATCCTGAAATATTGTTATCCAATTGGTCTGAAATGCAAGTGTTTTCTTTATTGAAATATAACTTATCACAGTCAACTCATCTAACAAAACATGTATATGTCAAATGCAACATATGAAAAGCTGGTTGTAATTATCCAAAAATTCATATTGTGATAAATTTTTATGTTGCAACACAATGGCTTGTCAAGCAATTAAAATAATTTGGTTCTGACACCACATCTTCATTTTCAACAGTGGAATGATGAGTAAGAAAAAGATACCCAGACATTTTCTATGCATTTTGTATGTGCCTTGAGTCTGTTGTTGGCTCATTTTTGATTGCCTCAGAGAAAGGCAGAATCTTACCATCTTTCTTTAGCCATTTTTGCATTGAATTTGGAAAATTTCCCCTGTCCTTTCAGCAGACAACGGATTTCATCATGGAGAATTAAGTTTACTCTCCATTGTCATTCATTTGGACTAACCTCTCTTGGCACAGCTGCCTATTCTCTATTTACACTCCTTTACAATCTCACTAAGGTATTTGACTCAATAACTTAATGACAAAATGAAATTCCATAGATTAATTCTATATCATGTGGAGGAGTATAGTATCTCCTTCCATTTTATCTGAATTCACTACCAGTCCATTTCCATGAGTGACTTGTTATTATGTGGCTAGAAGAAGAAGACAGATTTGTCTTAGCCAAATCATTCATTATTTTGAATGCTATCAAGTCTATTATGTTACAAAATACTATCAAATAGTTATAGATATATACTACAGGTGTAACTCAACTTTCCCTCTCAATCTCCCTCTATTCTTCTCTCCATTTCCTTTCCTTTCCTTTCCTTTCCTTTCCTTTCCTTTCCTTTCCTTTCCTTTCCTTTCCTTTCCTTTCCTTTCCTTT
>VZUI01007013.1:0-17416 GCA_013401135.1 Cettia cetti | reverse complement strand
CGAGCGGGCGGAGGGGGCGGCGGTCGCGGGGGCACCGGGGCGGGCGCGCACGTGGCGGTGTCGCCGGGCGGGAGCTCCGGAGGCTCGGCGGGGCTGCGGCAGCGCGGGGGGAACGGGGCCGGGATTCGCCGTGCCCGGCCGGGGGTACCGGGGCTGGGGGTGGGGAGTCCGTGCCCGGCTGCGCCTGCCGCTGTGTGCGGTAGGAGCCGGTGGCCGGCCCGAGAGAAGGAGCAGCCGCACCCCCGTGAAGGTGATGCTCCAGATCGGGGCCGCGGCCGCCTGTCCCCACGCTGGCTGCTCACACAGAGCCACGCAGCGGGACCGCGGCAGCAGCAGCGGGGGCTGAGCGGGGCCGGCTGTGCCGTAAGGAGGAAGCCCGAGTTCTCTGTGTGCGGGAGTGATTTGCCGTTGTCCGCTCCGCCTCCCCGAATGCACAGCGGGGAGATGCAGCCTCTCAGGCAGTGCGGTTCCATCCAGCGCTGCCCCGTGCGCCAGCCCTTGTTCCCTGCATGGCAGCTCGTCCCTGCCCTGGGCTGCGCAGGGCTCCCCGGCAGGGATGCTCCTGCACGGTGACAGCACCGGCATTGCCTTCCCGAGGGATGCCCTATGGAAAGGCACTTGAATTATTCAATAATGTGATGTCTGAGCTTGTGTAGTACACGATCCTAACCCAAACAGGCTTAGAAAGTCATGTATTGGCCTTCAGGTAAGTCGAAGGAGGCTGGAAATGTTTCTACTCCTCCTCCCCCCAGTGCAATGCAGGTGGAATACAGGTTACCCTGAGGATCTTGGAATAATAGAGAATATTTTCAAATGTTCACATATAATTTAAGCACCTCTCGCCCTTGGAGCGTGCATGGTTCCACACAGCATAAACAGCAAAATTTGGCCTTCATCTTATTGGTGTGTGTTTGCAGCCTGTAATAGAGGAGTAGAATTTTAAGGAGCTTTAGAAAACAATATTGGACCTAGTTTTCTGGATCTGGGTGGTAAAAGTTTCTATTCCAGAAGCAGAGCTTCTTTTGATGTGGTTGCAGCTTTACTGATCCAAGTCTGTTCATAAAGGTGTCCCTCCTTCTCATGGGAAGGGGGTTGAGCAACACTTGTGGGAAGAGTAAAGCTCATGTGCTGTGACTGTTGGTAAGGAATCACACCTCTACCCAAGGTGCATTCCTTTCAAGCACACCATACCTGTAGGTGTGTTATCGTTTGGTGTTTGGTTTTAATTTATTTCCAGTTCGTTCTGTAGTGAACAAGCACGTGAAGGAGCCGTGAGAACTCTTCTTTCTTTGTAGATTAAATAAGTCAGAAAAAAATCCAGCAGCAGGGCTAGTTTTGATGTTAATCTGCAAGCCGTTAAGTCATAAAAGCTATCTGATACAGGCTTTCGTAGGCAGTATTTCAGTTGCCTGGTTTTTAATAAAGAGCTGGGGTTTGCTGCAATGACATTGAGCACTGAGTTAAACAGTGTTTAATGACATTGAGCACTGAGTTAAACAACACATCTGAGTGGTTTGGAGTTGTCTACGGTGAAGCCAACAGAGCTTTCTTTGTCGGAATACTGATTTATAAATCTGATGGATATGAGTCAGTGTTATGCTGGCAGTCGTTTATTATATTTCAGCCTGGACTTGAATAGCAGGAAGTCACTTTTTGGCCCTCTTGTAAATCTTGGGATGCCTAAGAGACCCATTTCCCTGCTCCTTGCACAGGGACTGTCAGTTTTCCAGTTAGCTTCCTTCCCTTGCTGCTTCTCCCCTGCATCCCACTCTCACTGTTCCTTTGAGAATTTTTCTGTTTCTAAATTGGAATATGAAGTTTGGGGTGCATTTGTGATCCTTGTACAAGATGTACAAGAGCAGCTATTGGTGCCACAGCTGAGTGTGTCTGTGCTGAGATTGCTTAGGGGCTGCACACACAAACAGAGCAGGAGGGTGATGCTGAATGCAGGGGGCAGGAGCATCCAGCTGGGATTTAAAGCTGCAGCTGAGGCTTTCTCTAAGGAACGGAGTTAGGGTGGGGAAAAAGTGCAGAGCCAGGAATGTCTACTTGCTCGGGCTAAAGCTCAGTAGCAAAAGCTGCAGTAGATACTTGGAGTTTCTCACTTTTGTTCCCAATTTTTAGGTTGACATGCTCCTATAGGAGTGCATCGCTGACATGGGCAGCGAAGGACACCAAGAGTGCCAGCTCTTTCTTTGGGAGTAACAGATTTTAAATGAAAACTGCTCTGATGTTTCAGGTCTGCCCTGTCCCCAAGGCTAAATTATTTGTATCATATGGCTGCAGTAGCTCATGTACTTCCAAAGGCTGTGCTGGGAATTGTGGAGTGTTCCTTCCCATGGCTGGGCTGTACAAGACACAGGGAGTGCAGGAAGCCACTGTGCCTGTGCTGTGGGGTTTGGTGTTGTGGTGTGTCTGTAACTTAGGTGTCTGTTACTCCAAGTATCACCCAGGTTATGCTCTTCAGCAGACCTGATACTTATTTTCCCATGGTTTTTTTTTGGAAGGACAAGTTGATCATTTTATCCAGGTGCTCAGGGGTGCACAGTGTAGTTACTCAGTGGACAGCTTTATGCCGTTAATTGATTTAGGTTTCTTTAATAATTTTTCAGTCCTTTTTCATCACCACTGTTGTATCAGACAAAATCTCAAGCCCTGGAACTTCTCTTAATTTCAGCAGAGCAAAGATCTTGCATCTGCTCTGTCTTGGAGGCAATAATCTGACTTTGTACTTCCAGCAGAGTAGTGGGAGGATTTTTGCTTTGTTTTTTGTTAGATGCTCAACCGGGTGTAATCTTACTGGATTTTGTTTAGTGAACTGTACAAGTCACAACTTCAAGATCACAATCACTGTTATATTGGCAGCCTAGTGTGAGTTCAGGGATAGTACTGGGAATAGGATGTGATTTTTCATTGCATGGGGGCTGGTTTTTTTGTTGGAGAACAACCCTGGCTCTAAAAGTGAAAGTCTGTGGTTATGTGGGAAAAGATTTTAAACTTTGTCATAAAACAATTCCACTACTCATGTGCTTTCTTACTGGTGAGAGTAATGTGGATTTTCGTCTATTTTCTTTTTTTTTCCTTTTCAAGACTTGAAAGTATGAATCTGGGTTGCTATAAGAGAGTGAACTTGGGCTGGTCCCCTCTCAGTGCTTTGCCAATCTCTGTGTAGTTGGCTTTTTCACTCTCTCAGGCTGAACTCTTGCCTATGTAAAAAGTACTTGTAGCTTATTCCCATCTTGGAAAGTAACTGCAGATATCAATATACAAATAGAGATATATGCACTTGTCATCCTAAATATTTATATTAAACTACAGCTTATAAAATAACAACCATTCTGAATCTTCCCTATATCAGTGCTTAAGTAAAAATGGTTTTAACAGAAGTATTTATGCTGGTGCAAATATGAATATAGGGTATGCAAATGGGAAGTTTTTAATGGGGAAATATATTCTACAGAAGAAAAACACACTTTAAAAAGCTGGGAAATATCAGCGTGAAGACTGACCACAGTCACCCTGTGTGTGTGTGCTGCATGGTGAGCCCCTGCCTGCCACATAATTAAAGACTGTCTTGTATGGTTTACATTGTATTTTTTTCCACAGGGCTGGTACTTCATTCAGGGCACAAGATGGATGTTGTGTAGTGAATGAGCAGCTATTCAATATTCTTATCCTCCTCATACAATGTGTCACCCTGTGCCCTATTTGTGACACTCCATCCATACCCTGTACTGAATAAAGAACTGTTGAACTCTTCATGCTGTAGCACTGATCACTGCAGGGACTGAATGCTTCACAAATGTCAGTGCATGGCACTACTGTGAAATGAAGTGGTATCTTGCTCCTTTTGTGGATGTTGGAGGGGGAAATGCCACCAAAGGCTAAAGCTGAAATTGTCCAAAGGTACCACAGGTTTTATATGCCCCATCTTTGCTGAACAATATTTTTAATCTGTAGTACCCAACTTTTTTTGGGTTTGTTTTTCTTTTTAGTAAATATTTTCTAAATCATGGACTTCATTGTTGTGAACACTCAGCACTTTTTCAAAGTGAGCTTTAGGTGCTCTGAAGTGCAGCCCAGGAGCAAGAAGCACAGCTGGTTATCCCTGCTGGAAGCTGTGTGCTGTTCTGCTGGTCGGGGCAGCTCTGTGGCAAACTGAAGCTGGCCTGGTTCTCCAGGGCAGCATGTAATGGCAAATCCCACAAAATATTCCTTCTCTTGTGGTGATTCCCTATCTTTCTAGCTCCAAGGGAGGTGGTTATCTTGGCACTGCTTCTCTTGGGATGATATGGGAGAGGAAGACACCCAGTTATAAAGACAGGCATGTACTCAAGCACTTGACAGAATTCCATCTTGTCGACAAGATTTTCATTCACTTGCAACCAGTTTGTTTCTTGTGCCCCATGTATTATAAGCTGCAAGAGAGGGCACACACCCTGCTGAAAAGCATGCTATCCTCCTCAGAAGATCATGTAAAAGATGTACAAAGTAGACTAAAAATGTAGAGGGAATCTTGATCCTGGTGCATCCTAATTCTCAAGAACAAAATTTTTCACACTAAACATCTTACACTGAGTTGGGATTAAATTTCCCCTTTAAAAAAAGCAGAAATAAGACAAAAAGTCCTAGGGAGTGCCTGTGATGTGTGTATCTTGTAGCAGCCTGCACACTGTGATATCAGCTGGAGAGGCAGCAGTATGCACTTCTCCAAGTGGACTGTCTTTAGTGGTGAAGGAATTACAATATTTTCCAATAGGGCTCCCAGTAATTACCAGATACTACAGAAACACTTGGACATGGGAATCTCTGTGGTTTCCATTTGCCCAGTGCAGACATGACAATCCTGCTGTGGGCAGCAAAGAGGTAGAATGCTAATTATGGATCTTCCTTTGCAATGAGGCACATCTGCAAGAGGAGTCCCACTCAGTTCCCACTGCTGCATCCAAAATGTGATGCTTTTTCAGTCAGTTAATGAAGATCTTCTGCATTGGAATATGTTCACCCCAAACAAAAATAACTGGGAAGCTTTGCACACTTTAAGAAAGCTTTACTCATTGTGCAAGCAATGCTGGCTGCACCTGTGATGTGATTTGTGATTGATTGCTGAATCTCAGAAGAACTTACTGTCCTCAGCAGTGACACCTCTATGCTTTAGATCACTTAGTAATTTCTCTCCTGCTCTCATTTTAAATTTCATAAGAAGAGGAGAGGCAAGCTACTTCTCATTTCCTGCTCTGTTTTGTTTTGGTTGGTTTTGTTTTTGTTTGGTTTTTTTCCTTGAGAGCTCCTGATAGTGACTTTCCTCCACATAAACAAATAAATCATTAGTTTCAGGGAGACACATGATGTGGAGAGCTTCAGCCAGCATATTTGGAGTCTGGCAAAGTTTGAGCTGCTTCAAACAGGCTCTGGCAGGGGAAGGTGTCTGAGAAGCTGGAGCTGCACTGCTCTGAGTGTGTGAGAACGGAGGGCTGCTAAGGGATGGCAATGCTGTATGAGGCAAGGTGGATGTTCTCTACAGGGATCTGAACTGCAAACTAGTTACTTTCACAGTTGCAGCTAATGCTGAAGGGATGCTCTGTGCATGTGTAAGCGTGAGTTTTTGTGGGAAGGGGGTATGGAGTCTGAAGGATCCCCTGATCCCCAGGACCAACCATGCCTGTGCAGTCACACAGCAGCATAAATGTACATAGTTTCTCCCTTTCCCTAGCAGAGATGCCATCTCTATGTAGTGGTAATCTGTTTTTTTCACTCATTAAATGCCTGGTGGCATAAAGATCATCATCCATCACTCTAGAGAGGCTGCATTCATTTGTAGCCATGGATCTAATTTCAGATTCGAGAATTTTTATTTTTAAAGCTCAAACTCTACCCCAATAGTGCTCTCTTTCTGACTGAATTTTTTTGAGCTTGTGATCCTATTGCTTGGTCAGCACCATCTGCTTCCAGAGCAGGCAAAATGTCTTGTTTGCTTCTGTGCAACTGCTGGCACAATTCTCCACTGGGACATCTTAAATTGAACTGTCTCCTGTGCAAGGGCTTCCCTAGAGGAAAAGCCTGGAGGAGTGCAGTTAATTACATGCAGTTCTTCCCTGGCTCCCTTAAATTTGGGAGTGTCCTTTTTCACAAATATGCATGATTTCATTGAATTTCGTTCTAATTGCCACAATTTAAAAATGTCAGGAAAAGAGCTTGGCAATTCCCTGGTGTGAGGACAACTCAGATGCTTTTCATGAGAAAACCCAGTTACCAGGCATATAAATCCATGACGGTTTAGATATTCAGACCTGAAGAATGTGTCTTGAGAAGGGAAGTTGAACTCCATGACTTATTCTTATTGTTCCCCTGCTCAGTGAAGCAGTTGAGAACCAAGCCATGCAAGCTTTATAAATAGCTCAGCCAAAGTTTTCTTTACTTCCTCTAATGTGTTCCCTCTGCAAAGAAAACCCACAGTGCCTGTGTCTGGGCAGCATTTTAAAAGATCTGTATGTCACTAAGATGGCAGAAAAGTTGATGGGTATTCTCTGCATTGAGGAGTGTGGGGAGCAGCAGGTGTCACACAGATGTCAGAAAGTTGATATTTTTATTTTGCCAAGTGAAGGAAGGGGGTGCTGAGGAGGATGGGTTGGTTCCTAGCATGGAATAAGATGCAGTTTTACAATCTAGAGTCTTGCTCTGTTTAGCCACTTCTGTCTCAGTGTTTTGGAAGAGGGAACAAGCACTGTCCCAGCTGTGCTTCCTCTGCATTATGTTACAGGAGATTTAAACCCAAATAAGTTGCTTTTATAACATAATGCTTGCATTTTGAGAGAGTTCCTTTGACTTTGAAATCAGTCACCTCTTGCCCCTGTTCCGTTTCTGACTGTTGAATCTGCCTTGCAGAGCAGTTTGTGAGGTGTGTGCTGCTCCCCTGGGCAGCCAGAAACCTGAGCCTCAACTGTAAATTGTTCCTGTCACATTGCAGAGATTTTAGATTTCACTGATACCCGGGAACAATTCAGATCACGGGCTTGCTGCTGGTGAATGTGTGTTGTGTGCCAGCCCCTGCAGGGACCAAAGGCTGGTGGAAGGGATTCTCCAGCCTTTAGTCCTTTCTGACTGTTTAATTTTGCTTATGGCAGTTTGAGTGGGACACCAACTGGGCAATCCTGTCAGGTACTTGGTTGGAAATGATGGTCTGTGTGGTGGAGGTGACAAACACATCTGAGTCCACATGCCCTGGAAGCAGAGAGCTTAGAGTGGAAGCCAGCAGCTTTTCTCACAGAACATGGGTGCTCTGGTCCCTGGGGCACACAGGACTTGGGCTGTGCTCTGATGGGGAGATGTCGCTGCAGAAATGAGGGAAAAAAGGGCACTTTTTAGGGTTTGACCTTCTGTTTCTCTGTGTCATCCTCATTGCACGCACACCACCTCTTCCTCTTTCCTACCCCACCCCCCGCCGAATACAATTTTTAGTTTGTGGGCTGTACTTGTTTGGGTTTGCATTTTTCCTGGTTGTTTTTCATGCTGAAATCTCAGGATCAGTGGTTGGCGGGGAGGTTTTCTGGAGCACAGAGGGATTTGTGCAACCGGGACTTAGCACAGGGAGGAAATATAGATACTGAGGAGAAGGGGATGGTACTGTGAGCTGAAAATCTGCGTTCAGATGGTTTGGGTTTTTTATAAATACCAGTTAAAACTGTCTGCTTGGAAGAAAAATACTCTGTGAAATATTGTCTTGATGCTTTCCCTGCCTTACCTCCACATAGGAAATTCACAATTTGATATAACCAATTTTTCCCTGCTGATGAAAAGCGTGGAGCAAATTCCTTTTAGACTGTAAAAGCTGAAAGATATTTTCTCTCCTGATCCCTTAACACTACCTGTGCTCTCATTTCTCCCAGCTTCTGTGAAGTTCAGCGTCATCTGTAGCATTTTGTGGTTTTAGGTGGTGAGTGATGCAGGACTTCACTTGCTCATATTTCAGAAAAATATGTATTTGTTTTTAACAGCACTTCAAATATTCACAAAGAAAATGCTTCTTCTCATTTGTTTTCCCCAAACAAAAATAAAATGAAATTTGAGTGGGTAGTTCTTAAACATGTATATATCCCTGTGATTCCAGTGGGATTATTCATGTGAGCAGGGCAGTGTCCACTGTCTCCTCAGAGTCACCTTTGTGCTGCCATCCCACCTGGACACTCCATTCCCTGGGCAAGGCACAGGGACACACCTTGAAACTGGATGTAACCCACTTCAGTGCAAAACCAGCCAATGTAGCCTGAATATCACTGTCAAGCCCAAATGGGAGTTTTATGGTACAAAGGAATTTAAGAAAATGTTATTTGAAACTTTGTTTACCATTGAATTATTCTGCATTAGGAGATTTGAGAATCTGTTGCTTCTAGTAAAGGTCTAAGCAAAATCTAAATACTGCAAAGGTATTTAGTGTTCAGGATTATTTTGGGAGGGGGCTGAGGAAAGGCCTGATAAGTTATGTACTTGACCGCATGTAGTTAAAAATATTATTTGGAATATAAACTTCCTTGTCTGAAGACCAGCTTTATGCACGAAGTCAAAAAGCACAAAAACCAGTTCTCCTCCTGGCCTCCATAAGTATACCTTAATGCTGCTGAATCCTGGAAATTATGCAGGGCATGCTTTTTAAATGTTGATTTTGACTTCTTGCCTGGGACCAAGTGTAAAGTCTTTCCAAGGAAATACTTAGAAGACTTGCAATGAAACCCAAAAGCTGCTGCCAAACCTTAGTTTTTAGAAAGGGAGTAGGGGGCAATCCAGCCTGTTGAAAACTTCCAGTTGTTTGTAATTAAATCCACTTCTTCTGTGCACAATAAACATATACTTAGAAAAAGATCATTTTACATAATACTTATGTGGTTTAGTGCTGCTTTTCAGCTGCTAAAAACCAAGCAGTAGGTTTGCTATTTTTGTCTGGGAAGGTTTCTGAGAGCTGGGAAGCCAGGGCTGATGCAGCTGTGCCACCGCAGTGGCACAGATCCATGTATCCAGTGGTGACACACAGAGCGAGCCAGGGAATCCTTTTCTCATCATGAACCATCTTTCCCACTAGTTCAAGTTTGTTTTGGATTGACAGGGGTGGGAATGAGGAGGAGATAAAAATATCCCATCTGCACGTCCCTCCTTGCCAGCAGCAGCACCGCTCGTGGCTTTGGTGGAAACTCTGGGCTTGCAGGAACTTCTCATCACTTTGGGGGCTGGCAGGAGGCAGGACCACCAAATCCTCACCACCCTGAGCTTGTTCTGCACGGTTCATTCAGATGATGGGACACGTAGGGTGAGGGAGACAGCCCCAGTGTGAGCTTATCCAAGAGATACATTTTATATTCACTCTTGACAAGGGAGGGGATTTTTTTCCAGGATGGCATGGAGAAATGGTCAGTTTTTACTGGACAGGTTGCTGGAGCTGTTGGGTGCTGTGATGGAGTATACACAAGGCATAGAAAGAGCAGAGAGGAGCAGCTTAGAGGTATTATCTCATAAGTGACATAAGAAAAACTATGAAGCCTTGTAGAGCAGATTTGTTAGGATTTGAGATGAAAATCCCTGTTGCTTGCTGAGATTATCCCCCAGCATATGGCAGGGAATGTAACAGAGAGATGGAATTAGCTGCTAATGATCTGGACACCTCTTGAAAACAGATGTTTGTAGTCCCATATAACTGCTTGCTATTTTGTTCGTCCAAAATCTGGATTACTCAAGAACAGGCCTGGCATGGTATTAGAATGCTTACTACCTTCATTTCCCACTGATCTCACCCAGTACAGACCACTTCTTTCTTAGGACTACTGCTGGAATAATCTAATGTGAAATTGGGATGGAGAATTAGGGAAATGGCTCTCACTGCAGTGCCAGCAGACAGAGTTAGCCAGGGGCCAGGGAGTGGTGGGGAAGCTGCAGGCATCTCCTTGGGCAACCCAGGACATCTCCATGGCACTGTGGCACTACTCCACTGCTATTGCATGGGCAGTGTTCATTTGGGGTTTCTTGAGAAGATGGGTTTTTGATAGATCTCTATGGCAAATGATGCTGCAGTTGAGGAGGGGATTGCTCAGACTCAGTACTGCTGCATGGGCAAACACCTGATGTAAAACCCCCTGTGTTACACATTTTGGTGGGTTTGGTACCCCCTTACTCACTCTGACTTGGAGCTGTTGTCAATAAATACCTGATTTACCCTCACTGTTGTTTAAGGCACCAACTCAGGGAAATTCCCATAGTTTCTCTTTGGGATCTCTTAATTTAAGAGTTACTTGAACAGTCTCCTCAATAACACTCTTGCTATGCTTAAATTTCTTTACATTCAAAAAAATGCTTCCTAGGTTACTTTTCTTAATTTGCATTATTGGAAGACATCTTCTTGGAGCTGGAAACATTTATTAAGGTGGGGGGAAAAAATTGTTAGCTGTCAGTTCAGCTCATCTACTTTCCATCCCTTCCTTCATGTTAAACTTCCTTTTGGACTTAATCTTTTATGATAAAAGCAAGACCTTAGGCTCAACTTCTTTTTCTAAGTTGGATTCTTTTGACCTGGCGTCATCTTTGTTACAAGGCTTCACACGCTGCAGTACAATAATATTTTTCTTGTGGTGCAATGAACAGCACTGCAGACGTTGTTCCAGATGGGGTCATTTTTTCTCTAAATTAGCAACTGCCTTAATAGATATTTTCCGTGGCTTCCAAACTGTGTGGTGTTGCTTGAACGAAAGTGTAATTCCACTGAGAGATTTCAAGCCCAGCTTTTGCTGGGCTTCCAGAAATAATTTTATTTAAAAAGTATATGTACAGTCAAAACGAGTTTGCTAGTGTATTGTGCTTGCATGTTGCAGTTATGTCTTTAAAATTAAATGGAAAATCTGAATATTATCTGGTATATTATTCTCAAATAACAGCATTTTCATGCTGGCTACTTTATTGATGTTAGGGTTAAACTATGGCAAATGTTTTTTGAAACAATTGGAATATTTCTTTGCATCAAGAGCAAAAAGCCCAGTTCTCTGCCTCCAGAGATATTTGTAAAGCTTCACTTCAGACCAGTTAATTTTCTGTAATTTTAAAATCATTTGAGATTGGCATTTTAATGTGAACAGCTTGCTTCTGGTCACTTGAAATATCCGTGGAGGGGTGTAGAGGATTCTTACACAAACAAAATGTGATGTGGACTCATGAAATCTTTGGTGGTGGCTGCTCTAGCAGGACATGAGTGGATTCTCAGGAGCATTTGCCTGAGTTCTTCCTTGTCACAGATAAACATTGAAAATGCAGGAAATAATGAAAAATCCACATAGTACAAGCCTTAGGATCACAGATACTTTTCAGAATATCACTTTCTAAATAGCTGAATTTATTCCAGAGAAATTCCAATATTTTTGTTGGTTATTCAGCTAATATCATTACCATCGCCAATAGCAAACTATTAAACTGTGCTGCTTCTAAGTCTTTTAGGATTACAGAATCTGTAATTGCTTTTGAGATGGAGAGTTTGTAGTTCAGTCCCATATTCTTTTTGTAGCTCATTGCCCCTCCTGGTTCTGTCCTGAGCCACCAGCACACTCAATCATTCCTTGTGCTAGTCAGGATTTTTTTTTTTATGCCAAAACCACTAGAACTGTTCCAATCTTCTTACAGTTTCATCAGGTGAAAGGCCCTGAGCCACCTTCAGGCCTTGCCCCAGCGTGTTGCACCCGCTGTGCTTTTGAGGGTGTGCAGCCATTGCCCTGGCCATGGCTCACACACTACATTCCATGAACAGCCTGGCACTGGACAAGGGGCAAAAGGGGCAGCAAAAGGCACTGGGCAAGCCCTGGGTGTGAGCAAGAACAGCCCTTTGTGTTTGTGCACTCGGGATCGAGCAGGGTTTGTGCTGGAGCACGGAAGTGCCTCATCTTTTCACACCGGTGGCCTGGGAGATGCTGTTGAAGCTTTTGTGTTTGAGGAGAGAAAGTGGGATTCTTGTACAGCCAAAGAGCTAAAGCTGTGCCTGCAGGGTGGGAGAGATCCCTGCCAGCTCCCCATGGGAACAGGGCTGGGAGGGCATGAATTTGTTAGGTCTGTGGGGGCAGTTTGAGCTCTCCTGTGAAGATGTCACAAGAAGAGTACGTGCCTTGGCCATTAGGAATTTGTCCATGCTGTATTATTAGAAGAGATTCCTATTTTGTTTTTTTTCATTTTATCCTCCACCTGCATCCTACTATGCATAGAGAAGTCTTGCTTCTGTGACTTGGGAAGCAGCAATTTTCCAGTGCTTCCCAGAATTTCCTCCAGAAAGGGATTATGTCACATCTGACCCAGATGCTTTTGGAAAATAGTGTGTCTCAGCACAGCAAGTTCTGGGAGGGACCCTCACACTCAGGAGCTGATCACAGCAGTGAGGACTGTGTTGGGGGAAGAGAGCTTTTCCTTGGATTAACTCAAGGGACAGTCAAACACTTTGGTTTGGCTGGCTTGTCCCTATTTCCAAGCTGGACCTTCTTATTTCTCAAGTGGGAGTAGTGTCCCTGGTCCTCTAAAACCGCCAATATTTTTTCTCCTCCTATCCTTTGATTAAGGACTTGTTTGTTGACACTTTAGTGGGTTGTGGCTCTGATGACAGCAGCCCTTGTGTCAACCAAGACAGAGCTGCTCACTGTTGATAGTTCCTGGCTTTGTCTCTGCTTCCTAGATGTGGTCAGATATTCTAATGGTCTTCCAAGTTGTAAGTAGGGGTAATTCTCAGTAGAAAAGTCAATTCAGTATTTTGTTTTCAGTAATTCAGATTTTTGCATTTCTCCAGCTGTTCCCTGTGCATATATGTGGACCAGACAGAAGAACAATGACAAGGCTATGCAGATCTCCAAGCTAATTTTAATAGTCTGCCTAGATGTGTAGGATGAAATAGAAGGGTCCTATTTGCTCAATAAATGTTTTAAAAGTTAGTTCTGTACATATTTTAAGAGAACTTTTCAATGGAAAATAAGTGACTGAACCTACCATGGTAGTGTTTCCAGTGAACAAAATGTGGTGTAAAGTTCAGATTTACGTTTCTTATTAAAGCTTAGCGGGTCTCATCTTAAAGGAGTTTTAATAGGTGCCAAATGCTCTCAAGATCTGTCAAGATCAATTATAGATGAGATTTTTTTTTTTTTTTCTGTTTTTGCATAGAGCAGGAAACATGAAGCATCTTACTGGAATTGTTCCTAGAAGGTTTGAACTTTGCAGATGTGTGAGGTTTTCATATATTGTGGTAAAATGCTAAATCTGAAGCTCAGCAAATTACTCTGCTGGCTGTTAACAGAAGATTCCAGCTATTGCTGGGTTGGCAGGAAAAGAGATGAGATTGAAAGATTTCCAGCCCTGCCAAATGGAGATGTCCTGGTGGGTAACTGGTCCCACGGGAAAGGTGTAGGAGCAGCAATGGTGGGGCCTTGCCACGATTGTTTTGGCACCTGTTTAACCCTGGATCGTGGCTTTATTAGCCCTGCCTTTAGCTCAAGGTTCTATTACTCTCTCTTAGCACAAAGGAGAAATCCCCACCAGATAGATGCGAGGTGAAAATCACACCAAAGTTTCCTTGGCAAAAATATCAAAATCAAACTATCAAAAAATCAATGATCTTTGGCAAAGGATGAAATAGAACATTTAATTCAATGTAAAGCCAGTTATCAAAGCATTACTTAGTGTTAATTTAGCATTTACTTAGCATAGACTTAGCCTGAGAAAAACCTTTCAATTTTTGACAGCTTGGCCATCGGACTACTGCCGTCCCAAGGCCCCTTGAGTTGTCTCGAGGGCTTCAGCAAGTCAGAGCTCAAGGGTAGAATGTGCTGCTCTGGTTTCCAGCTATAAACACAGAGATCAGTATCATGTCACAATTAGAACTGTTAAAGTTGGTCCTGCACTGTTTGTTATTACTTGGTTTTTTAAGCATAACTCTTAACTGCCACAGAAGACTGTCGCAGAAAGGATTCATTCATTTGCAGATGAAATGCTGAGTTTGTGCTCTATTCTTTGTTTTCTTATCTTTTTTTGACAAATATTTTAGGACATCTTTCTTTGATTGCTTTTCCTTTATTAACTTTGTCCCTGCCTTTTTGAACTTGGAGTTAGTTTTTGACATACAAGCAGCACTCCATACATTAATATATTTTTGTAAGACTCATGCTGTAGTTGGCCCTTATCTTTGGCAGAGCAGTTCATATACTTTTGGATGTGTTGTCCAGCACACCTCCTTTACTATATTTCTCTTTTCTAAAATTTAAAGTCAGGCTTTTTCTGAAACATTGTCAATTGAATTTTTAAATATTAAACTGTTAAGGACAAAGAGCACTGCTATAAAATGATGGAGAAATACTGTGCTGCAGAAATATCAAAAAAACATTGTGAAAGGTCTTTTCTGTTGTCACTGTTTGCCTTTACTCTTTCTCTGTTAAGCAGTCAGTATTGATCAAAGTTAGAAGTCCAAGTTCACCCCAATATATATTTTTTTGAGAAAACCATGTTACTCCTGCAATGAAAAACATTGAGCATGCCAGTCAAAATTGAGAAAAAACAAAATATGGAAGTCCTATAATAAAAAAGGATGTTATCAAATGTGTTGCATTGGCAGAACTTTTGAACAGAGTTTTCTCAGACTGGCAAGTCATAACTTCACTCAAAAAAGACTTTTCCCTCCAGCTTGTTTGATATTGGAGCAGGAAAAAAATTGGGAGGCTAATTACCCTAGTTCAGAAAGAGCTGAAGCATTACCATAACCCATGGAGAACAAAACAGTCTATGACCTGACACTGGAGGCAGATGTGTGCTGGGGGTAGAAGCTCAAGAAAACAATCCCCAACACGGGGGGATATTGGAGCTGGTACTGAGCATCCCAAAGTGCAGCAGCATCCTGCAGGACCTGGCTTCTGAAAGAAGGAATGTGGGAAGGATGCAGTGCAGAATGCAGGAGGTGGAATGTGCAGGAGGGATGTGGGTTTATTTGTGAGGGCCAAGAAGTCCTTGCAGGGAGGATGCTATTAAAGACCAGGGAAAATAGTGCAAAATAAGGTAATCAACATGCCCATAAAGAACTACAGCAACTCATGTATTCCTTTCCAAGAGAAATGGGTGCTTACATCTTCATCCCCAATTTTCTTTTTCTTTAGTTCCATGAACACATAAGCTTTCTCACACTTTCTCATTTAACTTAAAGCAAGGAAATGATAATAAGAATTACAAATGAAACTGGTTTTGTGTCGTCCTTCCACTTTATCATTTTGTGCAAATATAACTAGGTGCTAGCCTTGAATGTTTAATGTTAGGACTAACTTCTGCTCATTGTTTATCAAAATAGGGCCACTGTGTAACAGCAATAATGTAAGTCAGTGTCAACACCAGGCACTGACATTTTAACAGAAGACTTGAGTTCATAATAAAACCAAGTCAAGGTTTTTAGGGTGAGTTAAATTTACTGCAGCAGCGCCCTCAAGTGCTGTGACACTTCCTAGGCCCGATGGTGTCTGTCCCATGGGACACTGTCATGTGCTGGGGCTTGATTCTTCAGCACATTTAGCCCGGTAAGATCATGTAAGTTATATTGGTGGAATTTTGAGTGCTCACACAAATCTGTGAGACTATTTAAATTAATACTAGAGTGAAGGGAAGGGTGCTGGTTTGGGAGTTTCCCCTTTAATTGCTCTGTGGTAAGAAAGGTGCTTTCAGGACCAGTTTGGTTGGAAGTGATGGTGGAAGAAGACCTGAGCAGAGGAGCTTTCTTCAGAAAAGTCAGCTATGGGCCAGGTCCTGCAAGATGCTGATCTGGAGTTTGGGATGCTTGGTGCCAGCAGAGCCCAGTGCACAGCTTTATATGCAGGCTTCCATGGCCTTTTCTTAGTATAGGCTGCAGAGCCAGAGAAGCAGAACCTGCTCTGTTGTGATTCATTACCTTACCAGAGAATTTAGGATTTGGGCATAGTATCCACTCACCTTTGGTACTGAGGGAACTGTCTGGTAGGCTGTGGAATTAAGCAGCACACTGTGGGGTATATGGTATAAACTGTATGGACAAAACTATGGGCAGTGTAAAACAACTGTGGTCTGATAGAGGTGTTACATGTCCTAAAAATACCTTATGGTGGGGGAGCAAGGAGCCTTTGGGCCCTGGACTCACTGGACTGTGTTTTTGCTAGCAGAGTTGCAACTCTCCTTGAGGCAGCTGCTGGAGGGAGCCCTGGTTGCACTCACTCCACAACTTGTGAGTAATGAAGCCCCAGTGGCTCCTAGAATTGCAGCATCTCTCTCAGCTGTCTGACAAAGCTGTCTGTGATTTCCTCCGTTCTCCAGAATTCCCTTCTCTTGAGCTCTCCCCCTCTTGTTTCCCAGCATGTCTGATCAAAGTAGGTCAAGTCAGCTTTGTTCAAAAGCAGAATTGCCAAGTGATGCTGCCGTGTCTGGAGAAGCAAACTCAGCCTAAGGGAATGATTCCATGGGGATAATGTAATCACAGCACCTAATAATTACCTGTATCCACAAAATGAACATCTGAGGCATTGCTCAGAGCAGAAGCCATCACTTGCAACTCTCCCTGTGTAAAAGTAATCCCCTTTCCTCCTAATTATTAAGGAGTATTTTTGTAGAGATACTTCAAAGTCCTTGTTGCATATTCCTAGCATATACTATTCAAATGTGTGTTCTGTAGTGTCCTTTTGTGTGGGCTTCTCTGGATCCAGAGGGAATAGCAATTGCAATAGTGATAGCAATCTGTGGAATGAGGAATTGCAACATTTGGGCCATACCCACTCCTTATATTTTAGTCTTGAATGAGTATTTCTAGAATAAAACAGGAAGAAAGGAAGAGGTCAGAGGGAAGAGAATTTAGAAACCATTCAATTGTTTGACTTATGAGAAAAATAGTGACACATCTTTAAAATAAACAAATACAAAGGTCAGTGGCCAGAAATTCAGTAGTCCGGGGCTTTTTTTGGCCACTTAAACAAGGAAGTTCTAAAGCCTTTGGCCCAAGTGTTTCTCTCTGCTGCACATGGGGAGTTTCACACAGCTCCTTCCTTAGGTGACCTCGGGCTGGTTTTGATTGGCACAAGGGAAAAAGGATGGCTTTTCTTTTGCTGGGAGTTTTATCACTCTGAAGCAGTGCTGTGAAGAATTGGTTTCTGAAATCAGTCCCGATTACAGCTCCCTCAGTGCTCCCTGCTGCAGTCGGGGGGAAGATGTACCAAAGGTATACCCCTCTCCATGTGAGACATCCAGCAGGCTTCATAGGTATTTTGGACTAGAACACAGGAGCAGTGTGTGAAATACTGAATTTTAGATACATCACACCCTGTATTACAGTATTACAGGGACAACTTGCATTGTCCCTTTGTTCTCTTTACACCTCTACCATCGCCCTTCAAAAGGCGGCCGGGGGGGGGGGGGGGGGGGG